>MDKI01190296.1:0-25702 GCA_005239505.1 Nicotiana paniculata
TAATAATAATAATAATAATAATAATAATAATAATAATAATAATAATAATAATAATAATAAGTGAAAACATATATTTGTCTTTTGCTATTTCATTCTTATTATTTTTAAGTTTGTATTTTTAATAATTTGACTTCTAATACTATACCCTAACCAATTTTGCTCTATTTTATTATTCTTCTACTACTAATTCTCTTCATAGGAAATAAATTTATGTTTTCTAAAAGTTTTATCAACTTCAAAAAAAATTACTTAAATGATGAATTTGAAAAATAATTAAGTTGAATTTTTTAATTAATTGGTTAATTCAAAAACTTAATTATTTGTTCTAAAGATTAAAAGAAATATTTTATTTTTTATTCATTCAAATTCTTCAGATTAGCTCATGCATAGTGTAATTATGATTTATCCAATATAAATTATATTTTCAATGGGTAAAAAATTGACGTGATATTTTTATGTTTGGATCTTTATGTTTGTAGATTAGTGTTATCGACTCTTGGCAATCACTTTTTTTCCTCTCCCTATTCTTAAGTATTTTTAGTAATTTGTTCTAATTATCTATTAATGTAGTTTTCAATACTAAATTAATTAAAATCGATTTTTTTCTGCTAAAGTTAAGACAACTAAGCAAATTGTAGACTGTGCTAAACCGCTTTTAGTTAAGTTTTTACTAAAAGAAAAGAAGATATTTTATTTTGATTGTTCATGCTCGTAATTATCGCATGCGTGACTCTAATATTAGTCATTAAATTATCTCACATAAGTTAAAGAGCGAGATGCTCCTTCTTCTCTCTAAACTTACAACTAAATTTTCAACCCATCAAATCTTGCTCACTTTACACAATTATGAATAATACCTACAGCTCAAACTGCGATCCAAACGACCTCAACAAAGAACCACCCGATATTAGCACTATGCAGCTAGATGACACCACGTCAGGTCCTACCCCAAAAACCTTCCTTCAAACTTTGGTAGAAAATGATCACATAGCCAAAAATACTATCAAATAGCATGTAGAGCAGAACTTAAATCTAGAGGATGAGAGTTTCATCAGTGGTCAAAATGAGGACATCTTCATCCCTATAACGACTGAAGACAAGTGTCGGTTATACACACCATGAAAAAATTGTGTAATAGTCAAGGTATTTGGAAGAAAGATTACTCACCAAATACTACAGGCTAAATTAATCACCATGTGGAACCCTACTGAGAAGCTTGCCCTTGTTGACTTGGGCTCAGATTTCTTTCTAATAAAATTTCACAAAGAGGAAAACATGTTTAAGGCACTGCATGGAGGACCTTGGTTTTTCTTAAACCATTTCCTATCAGTTAGAAAGTGGGAGCCTAAGTTCACTGCATCTTCCACACAACTAACATACTTTGCAATATGGGCGAGGTTGCCGGAATTACCTACTGAGTTCTACGATGAACAAATACTACACATAATTGGATCCAAATTCGGACAACTACTCAAAGTATATGCCTGCACATCTTCAATTGCAAGGGGAAGGTATTCCAGGATATGTATCGAAGTTGCATTAGAACACCCACTAAAAACTCACCTTCTTATAGGGCATCACAACCAAGCCCTAGTATATGAAGGTTTGAATATATTGTGTGCTAAGTGTGGTCGATTTGGTCATGCTACCTTTACTTTCCCATTCACTCAATCCACAATTAAGGAGCAAGGAATTAATAAAACCATAACTGACATCCTACCCAACGATGCTAACTCCACCACAAGCTGGAAAACTGTACAGTTTCTAAGAGGATACCGGCAAAGGGCAAGGGAATTTCTCTGGCAGGGCATACCATGGCGGCTAAAAAGGCGGCAAAGGAAGGACTACTGGACAAAGATAAGCACATTACTCCTATTGGGCCATTGCAGGCCCAAGTATTGCTAAAAAACTCAGCCCAATTTACTAAACATATTACTAATCCTCCTAATCAGTTTGAGGCTCTAATGGAACTTGACGTGTGCCCAAAAAACGAATCAGACCAAACTCAAAACCACATTTCCAGCCCAGTAACTAATGACCCAACAAATATTTGCCCACCAATTCCTACGGAGGACAGAAACTCTAAACATTACGCAAATGGGATAGAGACTAAGCCCACCCCCTCAAGCATAATACCATTAATACTACCTATACCCACTCATCAACTCCTACTAACTCATTAGGTCTTACACCCCGATTCACTCCAACACACATACAAATGACACCTAAGGAAGTCAATTCATCCCAAGAGGCTTTGAACACAAAGAGCCAATAATCACCACCCAAGCCCATTATTTCACATGCAAATACTATGCCTAATGGCATACACGAAAGCATCAGCAATTCCAATTTGCATGCAACAGTAGTCTATAAATCCTCTAGTCCTACCAAGTTCCAATGTACACAAAATGATTACCCCCCATGTGATCCATATAATTCCATTACTACAAAGATGGTCTCTACACCATCAACTCCACTATCTGAACATAATTCCAATACTACACAATCCTCACACACGGTTGAAAATAACCAAACACTATACAACTCATTTACGCACAATCATGCCAAGACCATCCTTCACACCAAATTCCAACCAAAACCCACGGAGGAACCTAGACAACAATCAGTTGTTCCAGCTTCCACGACTGAATATGCAAGGACCTCGAATACCATACATTAACACACCACTAGTTTACACTTCTCAACCAGAGACGATGAATCTTCCTCTCCAGTCCTGGCTAGAAATGGGTTTGCAGGGTTATGCTCTAGTGTTCACGATGGAAATAAACAGTCAGGAGGTAATCATGCTTCTCCAAAATCCATCTCACCTTGTAGAGATTATAACAGAGGGCATGAGATTATGGATGGATGCAATTGCTCAAAATCCGTGGTACACGGGCCATCACCCATATATACTGGACCAACATGCATCACCGTCAACCCTCCCTCACTGGGCACTTCCCATGCAGCCACATTACTCCAATCTCAATCCATCGTCCAATCTTCTTCCATTCTACCCACCACATCACATGGGTCAAGTCTATGCACCATGGTTCCAGAATCTAACCTCCTTCAACCCCCTCTCACCATATTCGACTCCAAGTAGTCCATTCGAACCACTAACTCCACCCAACATCCCATCATCCACTCCACCTCCATCTCCATGCGAACTCGATGGGGAAACAAGACAAGAGCTGGATCAGATCTTGGCAGAGCTAAGGGAGACAAGGACAGAGTTCCTATGGTTAAAAAGCATTCAACTTTACAACCTAAAGGAACAGTACGAAAAAAAGTTTATTCTGAAATGTCCACCGGAAATGATAAGGTGCAACCTCAACTTTCGAGTCACCACAAATCGAGAGGCAGGAAAATACTCGATGGCACTCCCTCAACTTCCTCCACCAGTGGAGTCCCAAGGACATCATCCATCACATGCAGCAGTCCCACTGAGCCCTAGTTCTCCTCCCACTGCTCCTCATATTAATATCATGAATATCTTAGTTTGGAATTGTAGGGGATCACATAATCCAAAATTTAGACGCCACTTCAGGTCCTTGTTAGACAACCATAGGCCAATACTTGCTATACTCTTGGAAACCCACATGCATGATCATGATAGGCTTCGTGAAGCCTGTTAATTTACTAACATGGCACAGGTGTCTACCAATGGTCTTATTGGAGGGCTGGTAATCTTATGGAATGAAGAGTTAATCAACGTAGAAGAGCTGAGGATGACTGAGCAAGAGATTCACTACATCGTCCAGGTAGGTCCAGCTAAACCTAAGTGGTTACTGTCAGCTATTTATACTAATACTACAACCTCTTTACGTTCAAATCTTTGGGATAATTTGATGTATATGCATGACACCTATAGCATGCCCTGGTTAATTGGTGGAGACTTTAATGAGATTTTATTTTCAAAAGAAAAATTTGGAGGGTTACCTATTAGGGTTAATAGAGTAGACAAATTTGCAAGGTGTATTAATTACTATAAATTAATAGACTTAGGATATAAAGAAAACATATTTACTTGGACTAATAAACGAAAAAAGGGTAGCATAGTATTAGAAAGACTTGACCGTTTTATGGAAAATTATGATTGGCTTACTATGTACCTTGAGGCAAGGGTGCAACATTTACCTATGACATATTCTGATCATTGTCCCATACTTTTAACTTTAGAAGTCCATGTTAATATACCTATAAAAATATTTAGATTTTAACCTATGTGGGTACCTCATCCACAATTTCTCCAGTTGGTACAACAAACGTGGTTACAAAATCAATCTTTGTTACAAACTACGAAAGAATTCCAAGAGATAGTAATCAAATGGAATAGTCAGGTCTTTGGTAATATTTTTGCTCGCAAAAGAAAACTGTTAGCAAGATTAGAGGGAATTCAATCCTCATATCAGTATCCAACTAGTACCTATCTACAAAATCTGGAAATTCAATTATCAAATGAGTTTAGCAATCTCCTTAGGATAGAGGAAGACTTTTGGAAGTTAAAGTCAAGGCTAAATTGGCTTAATAATGGTGATGCAAATACTAAATTTTTTCATATGTCTACACTTCATAGACGCAAGAAAAATAGGATAACTTCCTTAAAAGATTATGTGGGAAATTGGTGTCATGACCAAACTGACATTAATCATATTATACAGAAGTCTTATATCACCTTTTTTACAACAAAACAATCACATTCCAATATATTCTCTGAAGAAGAACCACATGCCCTATTAATAAGGATGACCTATCTTCCCTAGTTGAGCTGTTGCAAGATAGTGAAATTAGCAAAGCTTTAAGTAGTTTTCAACCTTATAAGGCACCGGGGCCAGATGGGTTACACCCTTTCTTTTATAAAAACTATTGGCATGTACTGGGAGATAATGTCAGAACTTTTTGCCATGATATTTTCAATTCTCAGATAATTCCTCCATCACTAAATCAAACTTATATTTGCCTTATCCCAAAAATCAATCAACCTCAAACTATTAAACATTATAGGCCTATTAGCCTTTGTAACACTACTTATGAACTAATTACAAAAATAATTGTCAACAAGCTAAGGCCCATATAGGACCAACACAAACTAATTTTCAACAAGGTAAAAGGGCCTCAGATAATGCCATAATAGTGCAAGAAGTATTAAATCACTTTAATCCCACGAAAGGAAAGATGGGTTATATGCTGTTAAAACTTGATTTAGAAAAGGCTTTTGACGGACTAAAATGGTCTTTTATTAGAACTGCTTAATTTATTTTGGCATTCCTAAGCCTCTAATAAGTTTAATAATGTCATGTGTTACTATTACCTCTACGTCAATACTTATAAATGGGTCACGTACACCCTATTTTATCCTCCACGAGGTATTAGGCAAGGTGACCCTCTATCTCCATATCTTTTTATTATTTGCATGGAAATGTTCTCCAGATGTATTAACCTTTCCGTAGATTATCACAATGGCAGTCTATTACTATCACCAAAAGAGGTCCAAAACTATCCCACCTCTTCTTTGCCGACGACATTTTATTATTCTAAAAAACAACTTCTAAAAGTTGCTACGCCATTACAGATGTAATAAATCTTTTTACAAGAGCTTCTAGTAAAAAAATAAATTTTGAAAAATCAAAGATCTTATTAAAGAAGGAGGTTTGGGTATCCAATGTCTTAAACATAAAAACAATGCCTTATTGGCAGGACTAGCATGGAGAGCTTTTCATTCACCTAACACCTTATGGGCCCAGTTTTTAATTAAAAAATTTATGTACAAACAACCATCTACATATTACTCTGCTACTTGGCGTAACATTCTCAAAGGCTGGAATAATTGCCAATTAGGATTACAATGGCACATAGGAACATGTGCTCATATTCACTTCTGGACTGATTATTGTATCAAAAATGGAATAATCGTAAGATCACTCATCAGTGGGCCCCTAACGAGGGGCACACAAAATCTTAAATTAAGCTCTGTCCCACACTCCAAGTGGTTGGAATTGGACTCTAATTCCGTATGAATTACCTAATGATATCAAGGATACCATCACTATTCAATATATCTCTACTTATACTAGAAATGTTGATAGAATCTATTGGGGTTTAACTAGTTACGGCAACTTCACTGTTAAATCAATGTACCAAACTTTTACTCACCAATTTGCTGTAAGTCATGACTATAACTATGAGTTCAGATGGATATGGAACTTACCAGTCCATCCAAAAATAAAGTACTTCATTTGGTTGCTTAGCCACAATAGATTGTCAAACTTGCAATATCTTCAAAAGTTAAATATAATACCTAACAATATTTGCACTATTTGTCATCAAGGGGAGGAATCAAGCAACCATCTCTTTTTGTATTGCACCTACGCAAAAACCTACTGGAAAAACATAGGATTGGAACGTCATATCACAAATCTAACAAAATTTTCCAATCCTAAAGATTGGCTCAAGCCTCTAATATACTACCATTTGACAAAGTTCCCTAATAAAGTAAATCCCAAAACCTACTTATTGTTAAACCTTTGGAACATATGGGCTACTAGAAATAGAAATGTCTACGAAAATAAAAACAAACAAATTAGTATCCATACTACTACACAACTAGCTACTGAATACTATTATCTAGCAAAGCCCACAACACCACCCCTAAGAAAAACTAGGGTTCCTTTGAAATGGATACCTCCTAAGCCTAACATATACAAACTTAATACGGATGGAGCTAGGAACTCCTCTCCCACAAATGGTATATGGGGTATAATAAGAAATCACACTAGCGACTGGATAAAAGGATTTATGGGCAACTTACCCAAACAATCTATTTTGGCAACTGAACTATATGCTCTACTACAAGGACTTATTCTTGCAAAAGAAAATAATCTCGTTCCACTCCAAGTAGAACTGGACGCCAAAGAGGTAATCACACTAATGGAAATTAATAGTTCACAATTGACTAATCTTGTAAATGATTGCAGGCACCTCCTCAAGCTGCTCCATGATCCAATAGTTATTCATGCATACAGAGAACAAAATAGATTAGCGGATAACCTGGCAAGTGCAAACAATTTTTTGGAAGGAAACTATCAACTACAAGTTTTTGATTACCCACCACCTTTTGCAGTAGAAAGTTGGGCAAATGACAAACAAGGAGTACCGATTTTGGGTGCAGTCCCACGGTCAATTCCAAATGACAATGAAGAAGTCAGTAACCCCCTCATGGTTGTACATGATAGTCTAGATATTAGCAATATTAGTTCAGCTTGTAATAATACTATTATAACTACTGGCAGCAATAATACTAATATAGTGGGACATAAGCACCCCTCTCTGTATACATCAGTTAATTAATATAAATTTTTATCTTTTCTACCAAAAAACCAATAAAGACTGTACTATTAGATAAGATATAGAGACAGATAAATATACACCCAGCAACAGCGCCGTTCCCTCCCCCATTTCCTAACCTAGCAGCACCCGTAACTCCTTTCTTCTCCAGCAACAAACTAACAGAGCCGTCACCCTCCATCCCCAATTTCCCATAGAAGTGAGACCCTTTCCCTTCTACAACCAAAACCGAGCAGCCATCAACACACACACAATAACATATAGTAGAGAGTGACAAGAGGGAGAGTTTAGTTCAGATTCAAATCCGTCGCTGTTCGTCGTTTTTGATCATGGTTCTTTTTCGAGTTGAGCCGTTCTTATTGAGGTTGTCGATAAAGGTTTCTGGAAGCTGTTGAGCTTGAGGAGCTGCTGCTGCTGTTTTGCTGCTGGATTCACTGGTTTCAAGTTGCTGAATTTCATTTGCTGGTTTAGACCCTTGTTTGGGTCAATTTTGCTGTTTTTTGCCAATTAGGTATCTCCTATAACAAATTAGATGTTGTCCGAGTTTTATGAAATGAAAATTGAATTATCTGTTGTTTTATGTTTGATTTCTCATGTTCCTCGTCATCGATTACAAGAGTTGTCTACACTTGTTTGTTTTGTTGTAATTCTGTTCTAGTTGTTAGTTCGAAAGTTGAAAACCCGATTTAAAATTATTCGTAGTGCTTTAACACCATGTCATAAGTCAAGTTTGTTTGCATATTTAATGTTAACTCGGATTCTCTTCATATTTAGCGTTGTTTGATTCATCAGCATATGCTGAATACTCGGCTTTGCTGCGTGTTTTCTCTGATCTGTTGTTGTTTGGTGCCGTTCAGTCCATAATTTGATCACCAGTTGATCAAAGTTATCGATTGAAAATCACGGACCAGAACCAGTGATTGTGTGAAACTCAATAGCTGTGCATTTTCTTTTTTAAACCAGATGGGCAGAAACAGAGATTGAGACTGCATATAATTTGAAAATTACTGAATTCTGTAATTACATCATTGGAGTAATTTAGCTTGATGTATTGGTTGTGATTAAGTTTTCTAATACCGTGAATATATGGAAGATTTGAAATCGGATCTACTTGTACTCATTGGTGGCAGCGTCTACATGATTGAATTGTTCAATGCAACAATAGGGAGTTTAATTTGTCTGCTTGATACACGGATTGTTTAAAGATCCATTAACATTTTAGTAAATGTGAAAACAAACATTTGGCTACTTGCCCATTTAGTTTAACAATGTTCAGATCCATGTGCCCTATAACTTAATGAGAATAATACTCTGCTTGACACTACTTGAGTGTAAATGTGAGTCCTATCATGATCATTCCATAATATTTAGACTTGCACAGTTAATCCAAAACTAAAAAAAATATAATAATTCATGAACATTCATAGTTTTGCTTTAGGCGCGATTAATAAATCATCGTGGCCATGGGTACCGTTCCCGCGGCATGGTCACGATACCTAAATCCCATTCAGGTGTGCATTTCATGTGACCCGACCATAACTTTGAATATTAATTAAAATAAACATGTTGTAAATCGCGAGTGCGTTTCACGTGGCGCGATTCGGAATGTGTACAAAAACAAACGAGTGCGCGACATCGCGACTTGTTCAAATAATTTCCATAAATATTAAAAGCGGTTTAAAAGGTTAAAATGCATAATAGGTTTAAAACTTGTAATAAAATCAGATAATTAAGCCAATTATTAATAGTTAAGCGACCGTGCTAGAACCACGGAACTTGGGAATGCCTCACACCTTCTCCCGGGTTAACAGAATTCCTTACCCGGTCTTCTGGTTTCGCAGACTTTAAAATAGAGTCAAACTTCCTTGATTTGGGATTTTAAAATAAATGGTGACTCGGAACACCGTAAATAAATAATTCCAAGTGGCGACTCTGAATAAATAAATAATCCCAACTCGATTAATGTCACCTAAATTGGAAAAACTCCCATATCTCCCTTTCGGGAATAAAAGAGGTGTGACAAAGGTAATACGAAAATGCTTAGCTCAAATAGTTTCCAAAACGAGAAAGGTGTTATTCTTTTTCGGACACACTAAAAAGAATTGTGTGTCACATTAAATGGGACAAAGAGAGTATTTTTTATAATTTTTAAACAATTCGAGCCAAAGGCAATGGGTTTGCCCAATTTCTTTGGTATGCGGCCATCCATCATGTGTATACAAGTATATCCAAATATATTTGCAATTGTTTGGTTGGTATATAGATCAATTGAGTCACTTGGAGTGCACATTGCATAGGCATTTGAAGCAAAGTTGACTTTGACAATGCAAAGTCTCGAAGCGACTTCAGCCTCATCGCTACACAACTTATTTTGGGGAAAGAATCTCAGCCTTGCACCGGATACTCTTAACAGAATGCAAGATTTCAGACCTGCTATGACATTGCCTCCATCTGGTATGTCTGATGTGATAACATATTTTGTTGTATAGGCTATATGTATATGAATCTATTGTGAACTGTACAGGACCGCGGAGGCTATCCATACGATGTGGGGTTCGGTTCCGCCCTTGCATTGACATACACAAGGTCTTTTTCTTCTTTTTCTTTTTTACATCTTCCGTTGTTTGAGCTATGTATACCTTTCAAAGTTTTGCGAATACTTATGCAAGGTCTGGTGGCAGTCGTAACTTGAGATTATGCATTTGAGAAGGTTCGAAGAACAGTTCACTGCATTTATGGGTTGGACTATGATATTAGATGAGTATGATATTGGGGTTCTTTAAGCTTGCCACCTTCTTGTTATGTCTTAGCAGATGACTTGTAGTGACATCATTGTTTAGTGTTGCCAGTAAGGAGTATATTTATATACCATTACCAGGTCAATGAAGAAATTTAAATGGAACTGGTGTTTTGGTTGCATAGAAGGATTAAAAAGAAGAAGAAAAGAGAAAAGGTTCATTACTGTTGGTTTTCATTCAGTGTTTAATAGCATATCTCATTTGGGAAGTTGTATCAAATTAAAAAGTCAGAGAGGAGACGAAACTATTTATGTTTCTCTAGTTACTTCTCAAGGTTTTCAGAGAGGCGCTAACTTTTAAAGTTTTCTAAATTCCTCAAGATACTAGGAAGATATTTACTTGAAAATTTCATTTTTTAGGGAAAAGTGAAGCAAATTGTTGGATCCACTCTTCGAGATTCTAAGGAGGCGGATACAAGCCTGGTAACTAATTTTGAATCTGATAAATCAGCTGCAGAATATGCAAAGCTTTACAGAGACGACGACCTTGTAGGTGGCCATGTAATTATGCTTGGTGCTGATCCCTTGAGCATATCAGCTGCAATTGAAGCGTTGCATGCTTACCCAGGTAGGACATCGGTCCTTCTCTTCTTTTATGGTTGTTTTCAATTTTTGGCATCTCTTGTAAAATATGAGCAACCCCAAATCCTTCTATTGCCCAAATCTCCATTTCTCCTACTCATTGTCCCCCTTGTTTGACTCTTCTTCTAAGGGGTTGTCGGGTAACGAGCACATAATGTCCACTAGAATGCCCTAGGATTTTATCACCAGTGGGTGGTGGAGTCATGGAAACGTTTGCTTATTTCATATTTTGGACCTTAGCTCCATAGAAGAATATGTTATTGTTGAAATAGAAGAATATGTTATTGTTGAAACGCAGAACCACCAAAATCCTATAGGCTATATCAAAACACTATAACAAACAACCAGTTCATATATTTGTTTGTGTTAGATAGTTATATAGTTAATACATAATTAGTCTGAGTCCCATATTGAATAGAAGTAGGATATATATTATGTATAGTTATAAATATGGCTCATTGTATTATATTAATAGATCAATAATATAATTCTGCCGTGATATTTCCAGTTCTATCAAAGGCGCGCTTAAGCCCTGAAGCGAGGCTCAAAACATGTTGAGCGCTTCGCCTCGTATGAGCGCTTCAGTATTGTCATCAAGGCTCTAAAGCATAATTTCCCTTGCTAACAAGCGTAATCCAGAAGAGACAACGCTAAACAATTGATATTTTATTACCGTAAATTTTCTTCAATTTCTTGTCCATATATTTGGTATTTATGCTTATGGATACTAGTTTTGGACTATACATACATATTTGTAGTTTTTCTCCATTTGCGCCTTTTTTCATTAAAGCTCGCGCCTTATTTGCGCTTTGCGCTTAAGACCCACAAACCTTAGAGTTTTTTTGCGCTTTTTGCCTTTGATAAAACTGGATATTTCTCACATGGTATCAGAGCGGCAGTGAGAAACATTCGAGACAGAAAAAAAATCAGTCACTGTGCGTCTTTCCGGTGACTCCTCTGATCCGATATGCGTATGCACACTTTTGGTGAGTGTTGTGCAAAAAAACCAACACCACTGTTAGGTTCAGAAAGCTCCGGCGACGAAACCCTAGTCAACATCTATGACAGAAACCCCTTCACGCGCCCTCACGCGCCAGTAAAAGCTAGGGTTCTGGCGTGTGCGTGATTTCACGCGCCGGTGAGTGCAGCCTTTTTTCGGCTATTTTTAGACAAAGCTCCTTCGGGAAAGTTTGATCGTCCACTAATTCCGAGCCTACCCGTATCTTTTTCTTTTTATTCCGATCACTTTGAGATTTTTCCGGCAACTACACTGACTTTTCGGCGGCTACAATGACTTTTCGATGAACATTCTTTTGGACAGATTACTAACGAGGGTATTCCGAGTTTGCCCATTCAAGTTTCATCAAATTCCGACAATTTTTTATTTCTGGCAAGACCTGTGCATATTCCGGCGACTGATCAGTTTCCAGCGGCCTATAGTGTCTTTTTCTTTGCTGTTTGTGTGAGTTATTTCTCCGGCAAGACTTTTGCAGCAAATTTTTTGAGTTGGTCACTGAGATTTGCCTTAAATCATTATAATGCCATTCATATCAGAAGCTTTTGACTCAAAAGTCGTTGGATCCGATGCATTGAATCCAATCCAGATGGTTTTTTATTAGAATATATAGAATTCCTTCAATGCAAAGCATGTAAACAAACATCTTCTGAGATTGCTACTGTTCAAACAGGTAATTGCGTTACATGTGTCTCTCAATCTTCTTCTTTCAATAATTGGGTTATTGATTCAAGACTGTCTGATCATATTTCTGGTAATAAATTTGCTTTCACTACTATTTTATGCCTATTCTCAATCTCTTCCAACGGTCACAATGGCCAATGAGTCTCAAATCGTGGCAATGGGAATAGGTCAAGCAAGCCCACTTCCTTCTTTACCTTTGAATTTGGTCCTTTATGTTCGTAGTCCTTTTAATCTCATAGCCATTAGTCCTTAGCCAAATCAGTTGAATGTTCTGTTTTATTTCTTGATGACCTTGTTTTTATACAGGAATGCACTACAGGGCGGGCCAATTGGACTTTATTACCTTATCCTTGCTAAATCACATGAACCCACATCAACAACTTGTTCTGTTATAGATTTACCAGATTTATTACATAAACATTTGGGATATCCCAGTTTATTAAAGCTTCAGGAAATGGTGCATGGTTTGCCTCACTTGTCCACTCTAGAGTGAGTCATGTGAGCTCGGTAAGCATACTCGCTCCCGTTTCCCTCGGCGTCCTGATAATCGAGCAGAGTCACCTTTCACTTTAGTCCATGTTTGGGTCCTAGTCGGGTTAGTTCTACCTTGGGATTCCGCTACCGTTTTATTGATGATTATTCCAAGTGCACTTGGATATTCTTGATGAAAAATCGATCTGAGTTGTTTTCTATTTTTCAAACCTTCTACACTGAAATCCAAAATCAATGTGGGGTTTCTATTCTGCACATTTCGTAGTGATAATGATCAAATATTTTGTCCATACACATCTCAACCTAATAGGGTAGCGGAAAGAAAGAATAGGCATCTCATTGAGGCTGCTCGTACCCTACTCATACCATCTCATGTTCCGTTGCGTTTTGGGGGATGCAATTCTCACATCTTGTTATCTTATTAATATTATGACATCCCCAGCTATCCAGAATCAATTTGTGTTGTTTCCTCACACTCCCTTGTTCTCTCTTCCACCTCGTGTCTTTAGGAGCACAACTAGGAAAAGATAAGTTGCTCCCCTTTCTAGGTCACTCGAGAATGCAAAAGGGGTATCGAGGCTACTCACCTGACCTCCAGCGGTACCTTATGTCTGCTGATGTTACTTTCTTTGAAACTCAACCATACTTCACAAGCCTAGGTGGTCACTTAGACATTTCTGAAGTGCTACCAGTTCCATCTTTTGGAGATTCAATCACTATTTCCCCCTTCACCTTCCTCCATGGCTCTATCACCTACATCCCCAACTCTAGCTCTACCACCTATAGTCCTCTTACATCCTCAACCACTAAAGTCTTACCCATACTAACCATTGAGGAAACTAGTGTTGCTCTTCCTAGATCCCAAGCCTAGTCGTCCGCGCTCAGCATCAGGCCCAGGTGATTCACGTCCTGCACCTGACCTTATTTCTACTGCGGACTTGTCTCCTCCTAGTCAGCCAATTGCACTTCGGAAAGGTATATGGACCACACTTAATCCTAATCCCCATTATGCTGGTTTAAGTTATCGTCCGTCATCACCCCATTATGTTTTTGTATCTTCTTTGTTCTCTGTTTCTAACCCTTAGTCTACTGGGAAGCACTGTCTCATCTAGGATGGAGACATGCTATGGTTGACGAGATGTCTGCTTTACATACGAGTGATACTTGGGAGCTTGTTCCTCTTCCATCAGGTAAATCTACTGTTGGTTGTCATGGGGTTTATGCAGTCAAAGTTAGTCCGAATAACCAGGTTGATAAACTTGAGGCCCGTCTTGTTGCCAAAGGATATACTTAGATATTTGGGTTCGATTACAGTGATACTTCCTCTCCGTGGCTAAAATAGCATTCGTCCGCCTTTTCCTATCGATGGTTGTTCTCTATTGGCCTCTTTATCAATTGGACATTAAGAATGTTTTTCTTTACGGTGACCTTAAGGATGGAGTTTATATGGAGCAACCACATGGTGTTGCTTAGAGGGAGTTTAGTGGCCTTGTATGTCACTTGCGCCGGTCACTTTATGGTCTAAAACAGTCTCCTCGAGCCTAGTTTGGTATGTTCAGGAAAGTTATTCAAGAGTTTGGCATGACTCAGTGAAGCTAATCACTCTGTATTTTATCGGCATTTTGCTTCAAATCAATTCCCCACTAGTGGGATTTTACTGGGTATGTTGTTGTTTGCTTTAAATCCATGTATTTATCTGGTGGTTTTTATTAACGATATTGTTATTACCGGGAAGATTCAAGACGGTATTACTAAGTTGAAGCAACATCTCTTTCAACACTTTCCGACTAAGAATCTGGGCGGATTAAAATATTTTCTAGGTATTGAGGTCGTTTAGTCTAGCTCAGGTATTGTGATCTCACAACGGAAATATGCCTTAGACATTCTTGAGAAAACAGGAATGACAGGTTGTAGGCCAGTTGACACTCCTAAGGATCCGAATTCAAAACTTTTGCCAAGACAGGGGGAGCCGCTCAGCGATCCCGCAAGATATAAGCGGCTGGTTGGTAAATTAGATTACCTCATAATGACTAGACCTGGCATTTCCTTTCTTGGGAGTGTTGTGAGTCAGTTTATAGATTCTCCCTGGGATAGTCATTGGGATTTGGGATGCATTTGTTCGTATTCTTCGTTCTATAAAATCATCTCCAGGTAAAGGATTATTGTTTTGAGGATCGAGGCCATGAGAAGATCGTTAGATACTCAAATGTTGATTGGGCAGGATCACCTTCTGATAGATGTTCTACGTCTGGATATTGTGTCTTAGTAGGAGGTAATTTGGTGTCTTGGAAGAACAAGAAACATAATGTGGTTGCTCGATCAAGTATAGAAGCAGAATATCGAGCGATGACTATGGCAACGTGGGGGCTAATTTGGATTAAGCAATTGCTCAAGGAACTGAAATTTGGTGAGGTCAGCAAGAAGGAACTTGTGTGTAATAATCAAGCTGCTCTTCATATTGCATCTCCATGAGAGAACTAAAACATTGAGATTGACTGTCATTTTGTCAGGAAAAAGATGCTCTCAGGAGATATTGTTATAAAGCTTGTGAAGTTCTCGTATTAGTTACATATGCAACAAGCTCGGTACATATAATTTGTATGCACCAGCTTGAGGATGAGTGTTAGATAGTTGTATAGTTAATCTGTAATTAGTCCGTATCCCATATTGAATAGGAGTAGGATATGTACTGGGTATAGTTATAAATAGGGCTCATTGTATTACAAGTATAGATCAATAATATAATTCTGCCGTGATTTTTCTCACAGTTTGGTATAGAGGCCAATTTCTAATAATCAATGACATTAGCTATCGAAGGATTCTCCTTCCCCCTCGGACTCATCCCTTAATCGGTTGAGTGAGTTCGGTGAGAGTACTTGAGCACTGGAGCTTTCCTTAGGTTTTCCTTAGGTTTACGCGCCAATCTTTTCCTTGGCTTCTTCTTCTCGGAGCTCGGAGAACTCGGAGCCCTTTTTCTTTTCTTATCTTTATCCTGCCTTGGGGCAGATGGTTCGGTGACGACATCGTCATCACCGGATGGAGGCCTCATTGCAACATCTTTGGAAAGACCTGCAAAGAAAAAAGAAATGAGTAAAGACGCAGCAGCACGGAGGAAACCTAAGTCTTGTCCACTCAAGAGAGGAATCTCATGGTGAGAATGAGAAATTTTAATCTTAGAACTAGATGTTTGACATAGAACTAGATGTTTTGTCACACTTAGATATAACAAAGTGCCATAGATGAGTATCACTCTCATACATAGATGTTTGTCTTATTATTTGACATAATTCCCAGTATTTATGAAACTAATATATGCCCATAGATGTCGAAAGATTAGCCAGTTATTGCATTAAACTAGTAAAACACGAGAACTTTTTAGAACTATTTATTATTATTAGTTAATAGAAATGTCAGCAATAGATAGGGGCTGAAGCTGGTTTCATATTGCTTTTAGAGATTGTAATGTTGGTTGCTACATGTTAGTGTCAACTGAAGATAAAATTGAATTGGAAAGGGAAAAAGGTCTAAATCATTTTTACTTGGTTGTCTATGTACTTGGTAACTGCATGTGATCTTTAAGCTGTTGGCCACTTTTAGTATAACTTTATTTGAAACTGTTTACTACAAATATATATTACAGGTACTCGGTGTTATACTAAAGTGTATATAGGTTTGATATTACGCCTCGACTTACAGATTTTTCCTCTGGTGATATCCTTCGAGGGTGAAAACATCTAGGTGGGTTGCAAGTTGGAGGGGGAATCAGAACTGAAAATGCTTTGAGTTATATTGAAGAAGGAGCCAGCCATGTCATTGTCACCTCGGTATGTATTTATGATTAATTTCTTGTAAAGAAGCAACTTTTTGTGTCATATTCCTCATGTTAGGATTTCTGAAAATATCTCACTTCAATCTTCTTTTATCTTAAAAGACAATTGGACGTGAACAGAGTGTAATGGTTACCCAGGATTTACATAAGAGGCCCTAACTAAATTCTCTCTCCGTGCAGATATTCTAAATCATTAAAATTTGGGTGGGATTAAGAGATTTGAATGCACAATACCTCTTTATATGATTTTGTACTAGTGTTGAAACCCCTAATTTGCCTTAAAGACAAATAGGACCTAGATAAAATGGAAAGATAGTATTCATATAGCTTTGTCATTGATTGATTGTTCATTTCATGTGAATAGAAGCAGCTAAAGCACCTGCTATACACAGTCTAAATTGATTCCTCCCTCATATTTTTTAAACTTTTTGTGTACAACAATCATGGGCTGGCAAGGGGAGCAAAGTTGAACCATTGCCTTCTACAAGGAAAGTTAAGCTTCCAATCCTTTCCCATCTTTCTGCTCTTTATCATATATTAACTAAGAAGTCCACCCATTCTCTTAGTTTGCTGGTGGGCGTTGGTGGGAGGTGAAAGAGTGAGTGGACTCTGTCGTAATCTGAATCAGCATGAGTATATGCAGTTAAAGTAGATAAAAAATGCTGCAGGATCTCGTCTTCAGCTCTAAAATATTAAGCTTACTAGGGATCTAAGATTAATTATTTCTATTGGATGAAAGCAACCTAATTGAGGGAAGAGCTAATAATGAATTTAATGACACGTCAATACACTTCAAAGGCGGTTTAGCCTGCAGAATACTGTTTGAACAGCGCATAGTTGTAGAAGTAAAAGAGAGAAAGTTATAAGCTGGGTAGGAAACATGGGAAAATGGCTAACAGTGGCATAAAAATATTTCTGCTTGATATTGAGGCATGATTACAGTTTCTTAGTAGTACTTAATTCAATGAACCAAGCAACTAGTCGATGAGACAACAATTTGAACAGCATAGAAGAAGTGTTGTATACAAAACATGTCGCCTACGAACAAGCTAGATAAAATTCCCAAAGACATGCTCAGAACAAAATAGATCTTAACTGGTGCAGCAGCAAGGTGCTGGAAACAACAAAAAGATTCAGAGCTTTCAAGATGAACTGAAGGTTTCAGAATAGGCATTAAAGTTAACATAGGAATTGGGTTCTCTCAAAGTTGTTAAACTCCTCAAAATCTCTTCTCCCAATGTTTTCTTTAAAATTTTTACGACATGCCTCAATTTTATTATACAGAAAATGAAAATAGTCCTAAATTGTGATTGGTTATGTTTCTATTGTTTTCCAAATGACAGATGATTTGCTTTGGAAGCCCTCTCAGTATTTTTACTAGATCCTCTCTATCTGATACTTATTGTCTATGTTGCAGTATGTCTTTAACAATGGGCAAATGGACCTTGAGAGACTTAAGGAACTTGCTTCTCTCGTTGGAAGAAAGAAGCTTGTTCTGGATCTTAGTTGCCGTAAAAAGGTATTCACTTTTTAAATGAAATTATCTTTGATAAACAATAAAAGATAAAAAGGTATCCATCTTTTTGTGCCTCCTAGAAAGACAGAGTTCTTCATATTAATGTAGAGGAGATTCTTATCTGGGACTGGCTCGGGGCTATAGATGATTAAATTTGTAAAACTAGACTCAGTTACTGCTCTCCTTTCTTTCTGCTATGATAGATCCAATGACTTGAAAGAACATGCAGGAGGGCGAATATGTAATTGTCACAGACCGATGGCAGAAGTTTACTGATGTACGTCTCAATGAGAAAGTTCTGAGTTTTCTTGCAGACTATGCTGATGAATTTCTGGTCCATGGAGTTGATGTTGAAGGCAAAAAGTAAGTCCCAATACTTTTTCTATGTACCGTCATTATAGAGCTGCAATAGCAGTTGAAGCATTTGTTTAATGAAAGACTGATGTTTGAAATATGCCTCATACCGATGACATAGACAACTAGGTCGTTTAGGCCAATAACTGTCCCCAACATCTTGTGAAAAATGAAAAAGAAAAAGAAAAAGAAAAAGAAGGAAAGTTGCGATATCCACATTTTTCACAAGTTCAATTCTATCTGAACTACTAATTTTCAAATGATATCCACATTGTTCACAAATGTTCATTTTTTATTTCAAAAATTTCTTATAATTTAACCCATAACAATTTTCGCATTGAACCCACAAATGCCTGTATTTTTGAGTTACCTCGAGATCATTAGAACTTTCTCTTATAGTTAAATCACTGCCCTTCGTGCGAGTTCCCCTCGTTTTCACTACTATTTCGACTTTCACCACCACAAATGGCCCTGTAATTGGCTGAGATCTGACCTAAGTTTTTCCATTTTCCTGATCTGCTTTGAGTTTTCACACTTTTTATTAGCTTGTATCATTAACTAGTTTAATAACGAGGAATTTCCTGATCTGCCTGATTGAGCAAAGGTCCATTGCCTGTTGTCTGAAAATGAAAGATCTTATATTGGTGCATGTATTTTCTTCTGCAGCATTCTCAAAATATAGTACACTAGAATGCGAAGTTACTCGTGAGAGATAGTGGTTACAACGACGACATACGCAGTGTAGTCCCACAAGTGAGGTGTGAGAATAGTTGTTAAAGAGAAATATTATTTGGATATCTGTGTTCATCATTTTAATCGGACATATGGTTCGTAAATTATCTGCGAATAAAAAATATGACGTGTTTCTTCTGTAACAGGCTGGGAATAGATGAGGAGCTCGTGGCATTGCTTGGAAAGTATTCCCCTGTAAGTGCAGTTTATATTATTGACTGCTGTTTATATTAACTAGTTTTCTCACTATTGGGGCTTCTCATTATGCTATTCTTGAGAGCATTATAAATAGATTCCATCAGACAATGGTTGTCAAATGAGAGACAAAATACTTCTCCGCGAGAATTCATGTTGTTCTTTTCGCGTTTTTTTAAAGATATTGAACGCTGAATGAGCAGTGATCTACTTTTAAGCTTTAAGGGAGTTTAGTCAATGGGTCAAGGGGAAAGATGTAGATCAATCACCCTGAATAAACTACATAGAGGTTCTCCACTAGTCTATATATTCTTTAATTTCATTGCCCTCGTATTCCAGATGAAGTGACCAAATTTTATCTTCATGTGGCTCTCAGATTCCTGTAACATATGCCGGTGGTGTCACTGTGATGGCTGATCTGGAGAAGATCAAACTTGCAGGGATGGGGCGTGTGGATGTAACTGTGGGCAGTGCTTTGGATATTTTTGGAGGTAACTTGGCATACAAAGACGTCGTGGCTTGGCATGCCCTGCAGGATCCCTTGGCTGTCTAATCTTAACTTCCAATTGTTTTGTTCAGTCTGGATTAGAGCTGATATCATTATGAGAAAGTAATTCAGATTATACGTTTTTCTATATCGTGGGATATTACATGGGTTTTGAACTCGAATTCGTTTTGCCCAGAAAGACCTGTTGTGTAGTTTCACCTAGTTACTTGCTATGTAATATTTTGATGTTGAATTACATTAGCATTGAGCTAGGTTTGGGATTAGACATGAGAACCAAAAAAAAGGACAAATGGGGAAAATCTTCATTGGTAATTTATCAAACTGTTGATTGGGTTAACTTCCTTATAGTACCCTTATTTTGTCATGCTTTTGGCACTGAGTGGAAGTGAAACAACTAGTAAGTTGAGTTTCTGTTTAAAATGTTGAACACGTAGAGTAATATTTAAAGAACGAGTAAGGTAGGCATTCACCATCATCTAAACATATGAGTTTATTAGTAGTGTTCCATGTTATTTTTTATAAAATTAGATAAACATAATAATGTTAAGCTACATACGTTAAGTAACCAAATCTCAAATTCAAAATGATTGAATAACCTTCTCTATATGAAAGATGAACAATTACATTAACTTAGTTATTATTAATTGTAATCACATTTTCGCTAATTTATGAGGTAAATACGTCACTTGGTTTTCAAGATCTTCTCAGTTTTTTTTTAGCAAATATACTACTAAGATGGGTGCCTAGTAACTAGTATATATAAATACAAACTTATAAAATGAATAAATTATTATAAGCTGAAAAAGGCATACTAAGATTACCTATTACAAGTGCAAACTTTACTACTAGATGTAAGTTAACTATTACAGACTCCAAAGATCTTCGAGTGATAATGTTGCATATGTGTTCCCACGCCAGTTGCAAAAACTCCAAAATAGCACCTACAAAGCTCTCACCGGGCGCTGATTTTTGCAATCCAAAGGACAAGGCATGAATGAATACAACACTGCTACACCACAACAAAGAGGAAACCATAGCATCTATAAAATAGGAACTGCAGCATGATGCACATCTCAGCAAGAAGAAGCAGACCGTTTGACCTAGTTGTGCCAGAAATATGCACAAGAACACAGCTGCACATATAGAGATAACCTTCAGAATTGCACAATTAATCAGCATCTTCCCATATGTTGTCATACCAATGTCCAGAATGAGCATTGATCAATGCTAATAGCACTGATAAACGGTACAACACCACATAGTACTTAAGCTCTCCAAAACATGTAGCCAAAATGACTTGTAACCATCCAGCATGTAGCATATTAAGTACAGACCTTGAACCATGTATGCCCAGGATGTTCCAAAAGTCCAACCTGTATCCAGAATCAATCAAACACATATAGTGTTTTGCCTTGCAGTAACACATGAACTTGTCGAAAATCTCCACGTGCATATATTCCATAGATTTCAATAAGAAAGACCATACATGAGAGGTTATAATAACAAGAGGTTTGAATTTAAAAAGTACCCATATGGTATCAAATTAACCATAGAATAGATGTATATGAGGAGGCCTTTTTTGGCAATACCAAACTACATAATCAAATAAGAAATTATCCTAGAAAAGAAATTTCAAAAAATCCGAGCCTATGAAAATACATTCAACTTTGAAAGACGCCTACCACATTTATATTCATGCACGTCACGTAAGGCCGGTAGAGAGGTATATCCAATTATATACAAAAGCAACACACTAATTGATTTTCCCCATCAAAATAAAATTTTCATAATCACACACTTGTTGAAGCAAAACTTTAACAACATATGTGCGAGAAAAAACTCTCAAACAATAATTAAACAATATAATTTACACGATAAGTAAAAAGCAAGAAGCAAAAAAAAAAAAAAAAAAAAAAAAAAGAAAAAAAAAAAAAAAAAAAAAAGAATATGCACGATAAGAAACAATCGTTTTGTTATATATATATATATATATATATATATAAACAAAAATCACCAAAAGCAACAATTGAACTCAAAAATATCCTCACAAAGTAGTCTAGAAAAGATTTAAGGCACTCAACCAATGTTTAAAGAGTTCATTCACGCTGCAAAGGAGGAGAACATACTGAATTTCTCGCTCACTTCTTATATTATATAATACCTATATATTTGTATTGTTTAGTATATGTTGAAAACAATCAAAGTGATACTAATAATAAAAAAAAAATGTTTAACAATGATGTAAATTTACCAAATGCATCCATCCTTGAAAGGACAACAAGGACATTCAATTTAAATTAATAAAAAGCAAACAATTTTGAATGATGTGAATAGAATTTTCATGAAAATCTTTGAGATAGATAGTCTTTCCATCTTACACTGAATTTTGAGGACATTCATCTTACAATATGTTTTTATTTCTACTAAAATCTTTGAGATAGATAGTCTTTCCATCAAAAGAGAAAAAAATAGCTATTGAAGAGAATTTTGTTCATTTGTAAACTTTAATTGCAACTCCTCAAATTCTTATTACTGATTGTTTTTCGTCTACCCATATTAAATGGGTGTTTAGTAGGTAGAAGAAATTTATTATTTATTGTAATGTAAGTTTACTTTTTTTATACAAAATTATTGTAAAATAGTGTTTAAGAGAAAGGGTAAACGTGTCACTCAATATTTAATGGGTAATGTAGTAATTTAATTTTTACTTTGGGAATTCATACTTTTATATATATATATATATATATATATATATATGAGATATGACATGATATGATCTACGAAATTGCTGAGAAAAAAATATTTGAATTCACACAAAACATAGATACTTTGGTCTGTCTTCGAATCCCCTCATTCTTCTCGGACAAAGAAATATATATCTATATTATGACATATGTTATATTTTCGATTCAAATAACCTCAAAGTTTTTTTACTAATAAAACAAGTATTTTTATGGTTTATTTACCATTGTATATAACAAAAAAAAAAAAAAATAATCATATTACCTGATTTATAAATTTGTTTTGTCTATGCTTTGGGGAGCTAATAAGAGTGTAGATTTGTTGAATTGGAACATATCCGTTATCCTCCCAACTAAGCCTCCATTCACTCACACCAAGCACCAAAAATGACAAATTAAAATTTCAGTTAAAATTGGTAGGACCCTTTTATAATTCTTTCGTGTATTTAATACTTGTTTGTGTGAACATAAACATTAATTCATACCCGTTTGAACATAATAATCTTACACATAAAACGGAAACCATTATCACGAAGCGGAAGCGTTAATTGAATCGGAATAGAGGACTAATTTATAGAGACTCTCACTTAATCCAGTACGTCCATCAAGTAACCGATTGGACATACGAGATTTATCTTTCATTAAATATTAATTACGGACCTTAAACCTAATGGGCCACACACGTGGGAAGAAATTTACAGTTTGAACCTATAATCACACTCACCAAGGGCGACTCAATAAATTTATGGTCTAAAGCCAAATTTTAGTAAGAGATCTTAATTTTTTTAAAATAGAGTAGATATATGTGTAACTTCTTACAAGACATAAATCTTGTAACTTCAATATGATTCATATTAGTAGGGTTAATTCAAGTTAATAAGATATCAGTCATATGTTAGCTTTAATATATTACATTGAAAAAATTATTTACTAATATAAAAATTTGAGTCCGGTTAATTTCTGATTTCGTTACTGATAATAATAAAATAGTACAAACTTTTATGAGAAAACTCTCAACTAAAAAGCCATGTCTGATACAACATCTTTAAAAAAAAAAAAATGGAGGACGTTATTTTGCATGTTAAAATAACAAAATTATCTCAACTCGGAAAGTTAAACTGTTAACATAGGGGGAAAAAGAGAGGAAATAATATGAAACAGTACCATAAGCTTGCTTATTTAGGCTCGCCAGTCTATATATATATTTTTTTTTTGTTTTCCCTTCGGTGTTCGGTATCCGTATTGGAGCCTGACTATATCCGGATTCGCGCTGCGTAGGGCCCCATTAGGGGGAAAACGCTCCCTACCAAAGATTTTTCCATACACATAAAAGGTAAATTCTATATTTAAAATATTAGAATTTAAAACTAGTAATATACAATATTTAAAATAAAATATATATATTTTGTGTGGTTATAAATTATTGTATAAAGGTAAATTCTTTTTTAATATTGAAGATAATTTTTTTATGTATGAACTAAAATAAAAATAGATTTACGTAAATTAAAACAGGTGGGAGTATGTAAAGTTGTAAGGATGCCTCTACAAAATTCAAATTTTAGAAAAAAGAAAAAAGTATGTATCCACAGTGAACATTTTGGGACATGATGTTTGGCAAAATGACCCCACAAGGTGCATAGATTACTAGATAGGTTTGACTTGTTGCTGCTGTTAATGATGAATGGTGATGATTATGATCAACACACAATGTGACATCATAATAAAGAGAGCTACTATAATTATTACTCTTTTCATTTTAATTTATGTGAATATATTTGATCAAATATGTTTAAGAAATAATTTAAAAAATTAAACTTTTATCGTCTTAAATAAGTTATAAATGAGGGTAGTTCAGTGCACTAAACTCTCACTATGTGCGTGGTCCGACGAAGGCCGAATTACAAGGGTCTATTGTACGCAGTCTTACTATGCATTTCTGCAAAAGATTGTTTACATGGTTCGAATTCGTGACCTCCTGTTTACATAACAGTAACTTTATAATTACGCCAAGGCTACCCTTCTTAAATATGCTATAAATATACTATAATATTTGTATAACTATAAAACTTTTAAAACTAGTGGTGCTAACATATATCATAATATTACGTGGCTATAAAATATTGTTATTAAGTGTAAAATGAATATAAAGTATTTACTACAAAAACAGCTGAAATTAGCTACGAATATCATCGCTAAATCGCTTGTAGGTAACAATTTCTTTTAATAATATGTTGTTAAATAGAATTATAACTAATTTTTTTATTTAGCTACATAATTTGTCCGTCGCTAATTTTATTATTTTAGTAGTGATTGTTTTCATACTTAAAAAGAGGTCACTCTTTTTATGACGAAGAGAATACTGTTACTAGTAGTTGATTTGTTATATGGATATAAGATATGCATGGATGGAAAAGTGAGAGATCCTTTAAAATAATTCTCACAAAGACTACTTTCGGACAAAAAGTTGACTTATAATGTTCCCCCATAACTTTTGCATTGTCCTTTTTGTGCACCACTATCATCCATATCTCAAGAAAAAAACATTAGATTAACTAAGAGAAAAAGATTAATTCCTACACAATGTGTTAGGGCCCTAAATTTAAAAATTTACTCCCTCCATTCATTTTTACTTGTTTATTTTGGACTTTTGACGCCCTTTATAGCTTTTTGGATGGTTGTTACATATCGTTTTATAATGTATTGTATTATATTGTATTGTATTGTATTGCTGTATTGTTTGATGAATATAATATTTGGATAGATTGTATCGTTTGCCTTTGTTTCATGATATCACACACCAACAATAAATTTGTAATATAATAAAAAAAATTATAACACGGGGTAAATTATTGTAAATGCCTAATTTTTGTTTTTTGTTTTGTTTTTCTTTTACCTTATACTTTGGAATAA